>CAJQUW010010330.1:0-47500 GCA_907163375.1 Prostheceraeus crozeri
AGAAGAGGCACACCATAAAATCGGTTCTGACTTTTATGGGCGATGAAATGAGCAGTCAATCTGTCAGCGGGAACCACGATAAGTGTCCTATCATGTAGAAATCTAACTGGAGAGTAATTTTTCAGAAGATTCAACATTTCAGTTGGCACATAATCTGAATTGAAGTCGGAAAAGAAACTCGAATCAACAAATAAACTACACAAACATAATAACTTGTTTTGTTTATTAAGAACGATATGATCAATTCGCAGGAAAACGATCTTTTGGTCGATAAGAGATGTAGCGTAATGTGACGCAGAATTTCCTTTTCGAGAATAATTGTAAGAGGTGAATATCAGGTGATTTATGATATTTTTTCCAACTTCACCGTCATATCCGTGGTGTCCAAGTCATTAACTCAAAGAACATCATCCTGATAGAAGTGAGTTTTCGAACTGGAACATTTTCTTCCTTTAGTTGAGGAATGCTAATATTGAACGAGAAGCTGAAATCAATGAAACCCTCTCAACATCTGGAAGCTTCCTTTCGAGATCCCTTCACAAGGATTTGATATGCCGAATGCACTATCAAATGTGCTACCGATGTTCCAGAGAGGTGAATAAATAATTACTTGATAGGCAAGATGAGTAATTGCAGCATAATTGTATTACACCATCAAATTATCCCAGCATCTTGAAGCAAGGTTGGAAAATGGAGAGTATTAGAGTTTTGCTACCATCTGATATCTGCATTGTAACCGTTTTAGCAGAGGATATAGCAGATGTTGGTGAAAAGGATACAAGAAGCAAATTTCTCTTGAAACGCCATCGATTTCATTCAAGGCAAATCACACTTATAATATAGAGAAAATATTTCCATTCCGTCGCTTTCAGTGGGGAGATCATTAAAGTTCGAGGTTTTCTCTTGAAAGAGAGCGGACCTTATTGATAGCAAAAAACGGTCAAAACTAAGAATTAAGCGAGTTTTAATACAACGCCGGCAGGCTTTCTGATTACGCCAAGAAACTAAGTGCATGAGTATCTAGTGGGGATCAGAAGCAATTGAAATAACCTTTGACAGATGGATGTGCTTTTACTCCATAAATCGGGGTGTTGTCGGCTCCGACGACTAGCTTGAAATTTGTATCATAGGCGGTTGCGAAGGCTACTAGCTGGACTGATGATTAAGGGAAGACTCATCTTGCGGTTAGTTCTTGCTGTAATATCCACGTATAGTGCTATCGTGCAACGTGATAAGATTAAACTGCGTATGTTCAGACAGGGGCGCTTTGCCGGAACATCTGAAGGAAACTGATACCTTGATTCTCACAACAATATCATGGTAACGCAAGTCAATTGATATAACTCATCAGTCACAGTTTCTGAGTTAATTTAATTCAGGCTTAGAAGAAATATAAAGCCACACTGAATCGATTTTCAACATTTCTACGGACTCACCAGGATCAAGATTCAGTAACATAAAGTAACAGGGCCACAGAGCGAAGATTTTGATTTTTGTACTGGAATTAACCATCACATTTCGTGAGACTTACAGTTATTAAGTATGAATATCAAAAAACTTAAACGACTACTTCATAGAAGTCGCGGTACAACCCGGACAGAATCGAGGGGTTAAAAATGTGCACAAATTTGCGTATCAGGCGAATGGTATTTGCTGATTTATGTAGAGATGTACGCATTGAACCTGAACTATATTTGATTATCTATAAGTTATTAAATTCACATTTGTCTACTCTTCACCTTCACGTATTTTGGAACTTGTGTGGACTAGGTAATATTTCCAGTATCAATAACGCTGAACTTCCCGCTCGGAAATACGATGTATCATTATCAATTCATTGAATGTTTGATGAAATCAGAAACAGGACATCCTTGTAGATTCATGCAGACTGAAATATCGAAAATCAGTGACAGTTTCTAACGATTATAACAATATTTCGTCATGCCAAAAATGAAGCATGCAACTCTACAGGCGATGCGGGGGGGGGGGGGGCCGCGGTGGTTGAAATTGGAGTATGAAAACTCCTTGGTTCTGTCCATTATGAACTCTGATGCTACTTGATAATACGTCGCGATAGGAAACGTCTGAGATAAATGGTTCATTCGAATTTACATTTTCTTTAAATGAATCATTCCTTCCACTTGCGAACGCTTTTATTCTTGCGTTTTTAGGCATTGATATCTGAATAAAGTAGGAGAGCGGGGTGATTTGACGCTTTTTGAAATTTGACTGAAATGACCTAATAATTGGACGCGTGTATTCCGCGATCGACACATTTTCAGGAAATTGTGGCATCACGTTGGTAGACGTCAAAACTAGCGCTAGAATATGTTATTCTGGTGATGTGCGCTGTTAGCATGTGACGGATGTGCTGTGGTTATGATGCGCGCTAGGGAGGCAAGGAGACGGGGTTCACTCGATGAACAACATTTCATGTGTTAGTTGTCTATTTTTTGTTGGGAAATCTGCCGGCACATCACAACTGCATTTACTTTAAAATTGCAACGAACTTGTACCACGGGTTACCCTGGGCTGTACGAATTTCCCTCTTACATTCGCTGTGTTTAGAATTATTCGAGTCACATCACTCAAAAGGTCGACCGGACTTCTGAATGTCGGAAACTGTTCAACAGGACAATATTCCGGAAACATAGTCTGTAGTAATAGAATGGGGAAATGTCAGGCCATATTTCGCACCTCGTCCCTCCCCTGGTTTTATTAAAAAGTGATTCTGATTGGGCTACTTTCGTTTACAAACAAGGAGTTACACTTATTTTAAATAAACGCACATATCTTTAAATATGCGTGCTGTCAACGGCTGTGTTGTCTTATTACTAAATTTTTGCAGGTATGCCCCAGTTCCTGTTTTTACAGCTCCAATTCTTCAAGATAGATTTCTTCCTCAGAAATTTGCCTTCAACATTCGTGAGATAGAATTCGATGTGACTGTTAAAGACATGATCAAGAATCACATCATCCTTGCTGTTAATCTAACTATTTTAACCTCTGACGTTCCACGGAAAAAAAAATCGAAAAAAAATGGAAGTTAGGCAACCGTTTCATTATACAATCGGCATATGGAGAAGGCGCTGTGCACCATAGCTTACATTTCAGTAACTCAGTGTTCCACCTAAAACAGATGTCGGTTTTCGGTAGCCACTTGAGTTACTACAAATGTTAGTTCTTTTTCCATCGCATGCTCCGCATTTTATTTTATAATGGGAAAATAAAAAATGTTCGATGTGGCTATGTGACGCAAACAAGCGTCGAAATAGAACAATTGCTTAGCTAGGGTAAGTCGAGCAATAAAATAGCTGCGTCGACATAGAGTTTTTTTTTATCGAGTCCACGCAAGTTTGCGTCGACATACCCTAGCTAAGGCCACATCGAACATTTTTATTTTCTATATTGAAGAATCTATATTGAGAATTTGAGCTTGTAAAAACCAGAACTGGGCTGACCTCCAAAAATTTAACAATAAACAACAGCCGTAGACAGCAGCGCAGTTATTAAAGAATATTTGTTTATTTTAAATAAGTGTAAGCTCCTGTTTTTGTAAGACGAAAGTAGCCCAATCAGAATCACTTTTTAATAAAATCAGTTTTTGGCTTTTTTCTAAATATCCGGCTTACCAGTTTCCCCATTCTAGATAGCTACATGACTTGTTTCCGGCATATTGTCTGTGTTGAACAGTTTCCGACATTCAGAATAGCCGGTCGACCTATTTTTAGTTGAATGGTGACTCGAATAATTCTAAAAATCAGCGAAAAGTGTAAGAGGGGCAATCGTACAGCCTCAGGTGTAACCCGTTGGTACAAGTTCTTTGCAATTATAAAGTAAGCAGTTGTTGATGTTGGCCGCAGATATTCCTCAACAAAAAATTGACAAACACATGTAAATGTTGTTCATCGGGATTTGAACTCGTCTCCTTGCGCTCTCTAGGCGCGCTTCTTAACCACTAAGCTACTGTCACATAGCTATCAGCGTGCATCACCAAATAACATATTCTAGCGCGTAGTTTTGACGTCACACACAACGTGATGCAGTATGGAAGTATGAGTGGATAGGAACAGTTTTAGAAAGCCAGACGTGATTCTAAATTCACGAGAAAACCCAAATTTATGGAGTGAGTGACAACAAAGACATCTCTCTCTTCTCTCAGTATTTACGTGTACCTACTATCTGGCTACCGCCTAAAGCAGCGGTTCTCACTATCTTATAATTAGTTCATGGTATTTGAACGCAGAAGAAGCGTAAACATGTTTGGGTTGAGTTTTCTCTTGAAGCAAGTCTTGTCCAAATGATTGTTCAAAAATAGCACATGTGTATGCTCTTACAATGTAAATGAATGGTTCTGTGGGGTTGGGAAATTGTAAAACTGATGCGTGGCACATTCTCAGGTGTCCCGAATTGTGTTATAAAAGTTGTTTCTGAGAGTGGCAAACGCGTTTTTCAAAACTGTTGTGCTGGAATTTCGTTCATGAATTTTTTGACTTAGTATTCTTTACATTGACTGAGTAGGCCCTACTTTATATTTTTCCTCTTTTTGTCTTCGTGTAGGCCTATGGGTCGTTCTACAGAAACTGTGAAATCTCATATCAGTAAAAAAATTTTTTTTCACCTTCACCAACTCGTTTCATTATTTTAGATATCGTTAACCATTTCCATTAGTACAGTGGATAAGGGTCAGCAGCGCTGAAATATGTTTCCTATAATATTTAGAACGATATCAAGATGGCTGATTTTCTAAAAATGTCATTGGTGCAACAGGACAAAGTGAGATATGACAGTACACATTCCAAACTATTTCATCCTCTACTTTCGTGATTAAAAGCTTTCATTTGAGTCCCTTTGCTCTTGGGAGAGCCCATGTTGTCACGGAGTTTTGGGCAAATCGCTCAACTTTACACACAAGGCCTAAAAATTCGATAAATTTTCTGTTATGCACCTAGCTGATATTTCACGATGGACTTAGATATACAGCTAACCAACTCAGATAGTGCATCTTAATTCTCTAAATCACCAGAAAAGTTCAGCACCGGTCACTTAAGTAGAAATTTACATTTGAGAGAGCCCATGTTGTCACAGTTTTGGGCAAATCGCTCAACTTTACATAGAAGGCCTAAAAATTCGATAAATTTTCTGTTATGCACCTAGCTGATATTTCACGATGGACTTAGATATACAGCTAACCAACTCAGATAGTGCATCTTAATTCTCTAAATCACCAGAAAAGTTCAGCACCGGTCACTTAAGTAGAAATTTACATTTGGGAGAGCCCATGTTGTCACAGAGTTTTGGGCAAATCGCTCAACTTTACATAGAAGGCCTAAAAATTCGATAAATTTTCTGTTATGCACCTAGCTGATATTTCACGATGGACTTGGATATACAGCTAACCAACTCAGATAGTGCATCTTAATTCTCTAAATCGCCAGAAAAGTTCAGCACCGGTCACTTAAGTAGAAATTTACATTTGGGAGAGCCCATGTTGTCACAGGAGTTTTGGGCAAATCGCTCAACTTTACATAGAAGGCCTAAAAATTCGATTAATCTTATGTTATGAACCTAGCTGATTTTTCACGATGGACTTAGGCGCATGACAGACAGGACGTCCTTCAACAGGCAAATTGAAGGGTCATTGGCCTTAGATACACAGCTAATCAAGTCAGATACAGTAAATTGCAAAATTCAGCAGTAATTTGGTTTGGTGGAATACATACTGAGTTCAGTAATGATGAAATTAGCAGGCCTATAAAAGCTTACTTGATTTATTAATTTCACAGTTTGACTTTAATCATTACGTAGGCCTATGCTGTTCTGTTAAATACAAGGTAATGTATATCTTCAAAGCTAGCATACTTTGAAATAAAATGAATTAAAAATAAAACGATTAATAAAGTGAATAAATTGGAATTAAACGATAAATAGATTGAATTATATTTGTGCAACGTGGTTGATAATTTTGATCGTTAATTTCAAGTTATGTACAATTTAGAATTAACAGGCTAATATCACGTATGGGTACTCCGTAAACACGTTTATTCCTATGCATTTTCACATGCGTTTCAGACAGCCAATCAAATTAAAGAAAGGAATACGTCGCAACTTAAGCATCGGATCTATTCATTTACTGATTGCACATGGTTACTCAGGTACTCAGGTGTTCTCCCACACAGGTTCCAAGCTATTTCCCAAAACTCAACCTGAATAACATCCCATTTATGACAACCACCAACATAAACATGGCACCAGCTGACAGCTGGTGTCAAAAACAAGTTGTAGCATTAAAATGGCCACAGGCAATACAAACTTCTCTCTACGAAGACGCATAGAAGTCTCAGACACTAGCTGAAAAACACGTTTACTCACCCCAACCCTAGACTATTCATCACTCCCTGGTTTTCATAGAGAGTAGTTAATGAAGAATGAGTGTTTTTGATGAAAAAACACATAGATTTTCGATCTAATATGCATAGATCTGCATCAAATTACATCTATAGGCTCCTCAGGGAGTGATGAATAGTCTAGGGTTGGGGTGAGTAAACGTGTTTTTCAGCTAGTGTCTGGGACTTCTATGCGTCTTCGTAGAGAGAAGTTTGTATTGCCTGTGGCCATTTTCATGCTACAACTTGTTTTTGACACCAGCTGTCAGCTGGTGCCATGTTTATGTTGGTGGTTGTCATAAATGGGATGTTATTCAGGTTGAGCTTTGGGAAATAGCTTGGAACCTGTGTGGGAGAACACCTGAGTACCTGAGTAACCATGTGCAATAAGTAAATGAATAGATCCGATGCTTAAGTTGCGACGTATTCCTTTCTTTAATTTGATTGGCTGTCTGAAACGCATGTGAAAATGCATAGGAATAAACGTGTTTACGGAGTACCCATACGTGCTAAAAACCGTAATTATCAAAAAGAAAAAATTCCAGCTATTTGAATATCTTTACATTTTAACAAAACATATAATAATATAATTAAATTCCTATGAAAAATAATATGCGAATTGTATGTATCATCATAATTTGCACTTAGGGCTTATTAAGACCAAAGTGTAAAAAAGTCAAGTGTGGAAAGATCCTATATCTGTAATGTATTTTAGTTGGGATCACATTCGCCATCTTTTTGTGCCAATCGATGTCTTCATTCGTCAATTATTTTGATATTGAAACGCTATTTCAATACTCATAGTTTCAAATACGATGTATTACACAACATAGCTATTCTGTCATTCAGTTGAACACTGCATTCATTTTCTATTTTTAATTTAGATATCAAAATTCATAAAATGCTGATAAATCTGGCGGGAAAGTAATATCCTTGTAATATCTTGGCTGTCCCACAAATTGTCCATAGATTCCATACTTCCCTTATATACTTACTTTGATTAAGACAAAAACGTAAATAAAACACGTGGTAACATAGGAATGAAAAGAGAAGTAGTTTAAAGTAATAGTTCAAAATATATATTATCCGATTTTTATCATCTTGTTATTTATAAAATCCTTTCACTCTGACCATATTGAAATTAATTAAATTCTACAAAATTACCATTTCTGTATTAGTTTTGTACATATGTTTTTGGTTTTTATGCTTGACTCTCATGTTTAAATTACATTGTTTAAAATTAAAATATTTTACATTCAAACTAATCCGCTGTAGTTGATTAAATTTTCTTAATGATGATTAGAATGATGATTACACAATGTTATTAGACAATGATGTCTTAGACGATGTTATTAGACAAAATGCGCTCATCTAATCAATTGATTAAGTTAATTTATAATGCACATTTGTTGAATGAATTTGTTTTTATAAACAAAATTCTTTTTATCATGATTTGATTTTACCAAAGATAAAACAAATCTACGATTAAAACGAAAAAGCTTTGTTAGTTGTATGGTATACCATTGCATGCAACCGCAGTAGTGGATCTGTAGCTTACAAGGGTTGGAATGGACGGATGTCATCATGTTTCCAAGGCACGCAACAAAGCTTGACAAGTTGGTTGAATAGCAGATTTAGCTGAACAAAATAAGTAATTGTCACCGGTGATAAATGCAATGTTTCAGTCAGTATTTGCTACTAAGATCTGTTTACAGGAGGAGATGAATTTAGGGGCTGTGAATTCCCGCATAGTAATTTATTAGGCGATCAATTCGAATTTTATGTATTTTACTAATATTTGTAATTTTATTAATCAAATTATTCAAACACTTCATCAGTAATTGATTAGAAAAAAATTTGATGAAATCAGTATAAAATATTAATTAGGTTTATCAACGCAGCTCTGTTTGAATCATTTTATAAATTTGAGTCAAATATTTGATAATATTTTGATTAATTAATCAAATATTGCTGATTTCACTGTTTAATCAAATCTTTATTTCACATTTGTAAAATAGGTAAAAATTTTCCAGATATTTGTCTCACGTTCCTGGTTTTTTCAACCCGGGATGACTAATCGACTTCTTGCGATATGTCATCTAGTGAAGCCTATGATGATTCAATGCGGTTTCCTTTGTCAGTCAACAGCTCCTTTTATGCGATAAAACGATAGATTCATATTTTATAGGCAATCATTTTTTTTAAAGTTGTAGTCTTCTGGTGTTATTGTAATGTTAGGATCGTTCTCAACCGTCTGGAAGTGAGCGATGCTAGCATTAAGTTCAATTTTATTGGTCCCTATTAGTGTTTCTAAAAAAACCGGTTTTCCAAGAAACCGGTTTTTCGGATTTTTTATTCTAACTATCCGGAAACCGGTTTTAAAACCGGTTTTCAGTTAAATGTGCTCTACCTATAAGATGCGCTCATAATATGTACGGTAGGCATATATAGTAGGACCTAGCACTAAGCTATAACCTACAAATTAGGGCTGCTGAGTTTGTGATGAGTATTGTGCTTCAGAGTTTGTAAATTCAGTAATGAATAATCCCTGAATTGATGTAATCATAATACCAGTTACAAAAGATAATGATGGATTAATTTAGAGTCCTTGGCATTTACTTCTATTAATAAGCATGTCATTTTTACCTGTAAAATGGAACTGGGATCAAAGAGTTCCCACTGGTTCGAGACCTACGTTTTTTTTGGAAAAGAAGTTAAAAGAACCTATATATGAATGACCCCCCCCCCCCCCTAGGGTACTTGATGAGCGAGATGTTTAGCATATGATACTG
This sequence comes from Prostheceraeus crozeri, assembly GCA_907163375.1. NCBI lineage: Eukaryota > Metazoa > Platyhelminthes > Polycladida > Euryleptidae > Prostheceraeus > Prostheceraeus crozeri. The sequence continues at coordinate 9,179 of CAJQUW010010330.1, forward strand.
AAAGGCCAGGTCTTGAAAACTTATCTTTTCATCTGTTGATGGCTGTCCTACGAGCGATGGAAAGCGTAATAATATTCGTTAGCTAGGAAACGTAGGATTCGCATGTAGTGAGGTTTTTTTTTTTTTTTTTCGTTTTTTTTTTATTTTTCGGTTTTTTCGATTGCTTAATTTCTATTTTCGAAGTTAGAAAGCATTACGAATTAAGGCCTAACAATTCAAACGAGATATGCTTATATTATAAGCGTCTATTCTATTGTGCCTTAGGTTAATTAGGCAAATACATCTTTAGAAGTAGGCCTAACACGGTTACTTTTGTTATGGTATGATTAGCTCATAGAAAATGCTTTAGGTAACAGTGCTACATAGGGCATACAAGTTATAGTCGGTTTATTTAAATTCGCCAATAATCGCGCTCTCTCGCTCGCGTCGCGCACTCGCGCTCGCACGGTTTACTTCTAAGCCTTACTTACTGTTTTACTAATGGATTAGAAAGGATTACTATATTTGTATTAATATTGTAGCCTAGTACGTTATTAGATTCTATCTGACATAGGCTCTTATATACAAGGTATATATATATATATATATATATATTACGAGTATACGCGTATTTATATATCGGAGGCAGCATGCAAACGAGAAGGTGAGTGATGAAATTTCAATAACGAAGAGATGGTCTTTGAAAAAAACCAATTTAACAATGAGACTAAACAATTTATACATTGTGATCTGCTAAACAAAATTTTCCACTATTGGATTAGTCAGAGTAGTATCCCTAAGGAAAACTGTAAGGTGTCAATAGTTTTGTAACCAAGACGATTTCTTATTTTTGATACGAAATTTCCGCTCGTTGAAAAGGAGCGCTCCACTCCAAATATTGTGGGAGATCACGGTCTCCAGAGCGTCTATTTACCAACGCAAGCTTTCTGGATGTTTCTTGTCGCTTCGAATAGATTCATATCTTTTCTTAGTAGACTCAGTGAAAGTTGAACAGATTGGTGTCGTACGATGATGTTGCCTCAAGTAATTGTACGGCTTCTTAGCGCATTCATGTAATTGCTCGGTGAGAGAGCGCACTTTGTTTGTCAGAATTGTTTTGTCGGAATCATTTTTATCGGTTATTGGAGTTATACTTCTTCGTCACTCGCAAACAGTCTGGTCCATATCTTCTTTATAGAATTTTCTTTTTTGGATTCGACTCGGCATGTTCGAATGCAAATCGGTCGGTTGGTGAGAGCAGTCTGACGAGTAAGATATCTTCAAAAGGTTAGTTTGTTCATGGTTTCGTCTTAGGTGTTATATTTCTCCGTTCACTATGGTATAGTGTGCTCGTTGCTAATGTACCTGACACTGTACCATTGCGAACCTGATTCAACTATGAATTTGTTGTCACCCTCGGCTGAGAGCAGTGTTGCGTCTTGCCTTACCCAGAGCTTCGTACCATTTCAAGGTTCTAAAAGTAACGAGGATCAGACTATTTGGAGAAGATTCCAATCTTTTCTGTAAACGATGGAGGGAGAATGCGAAAGATTCAAGATGATTTAATCACACAGTTCTTTAACTGCAAAAATCTTGTTATCATCGCGAGTAGCTTATTCCCAAACGGGCGTCTTTAACATCGAAAGAAGGAGAAAGTTCATTACCAAACTCATGTGACGTACTTTTGACGAATTCGTTTTTTTTCAATGGAGATTTATGAAGTATATACAGACGCGTCGCACCTTCACAATAACAGGTTGAACTGTTTCGTTTAGATGAAATTGTTCCGAGTTGTTATTCATGTCGTTAATCGGTAAATTCACTTTCCGCTGTAACAGTTACTATTCTCGTCTTCAGTTGTTGAGCTGGCTTCGTTTCAACAGTTTTCGCGATAGAGGAGTTGCAAAACGGCAAGGAGGATACCTGGGCAAAAACATACTTGTTGGATGACAAGGAAGCATATCGCCCCCATTTTTTCATGGCACTGGCCACCATCGATACAACAAGCAACTGCATGATTTCAACACAAAGGCCGAACCGTTCTGTTTTTCGTTGAAAAAACTTGTGATATTGTCTGCTGTCAATATCCCATGGAGTGTGGAATATTCCAAGGCGATGAGCTTCTGGCCATCAACTACACGTGGACTGACACTACCGTTGCGACGTCTCTGCTCGACAGAAGCTCCACTAAATCGAGCATGAATGAACCATCGACGACCATTTTCTATCAATTACTCTGAATCTTCAGCTAACGTTTCTTTAAGTTTATCTGGCATGATCGTTCAAAATACGCGTCTCCGTGGATGGATGTTTTGTAAAGTCAACCCACGCTCGCAAAAAAGCAGTCTGGGAATAAAATCCGACGTGAACAAACTGCATTCAGGGACGAAAGAAACCGTCTATTGCAATAAGCTTCGCGGAGGATAAACGTCGATTGAATTTTCTTCTCCCCCGTTACTGAAGTTATATATCGATGTTTGCTGTAAGCGAGGTTTCTTGATGGCAAAGGCTGAATACCATATCCGACGATTAGTTTCTGTTTCCGTCAGATTTACAGAAGATGTGATGCATGAACTGACGCATCGTATTATGAAGACTACTCGTAGAACTACCGCGGAAGTTAGGTTGCGCCCACAACGATTACATTGTGCTTGCGACGACGACAACAATTTATCAAAATGATTCACCAGTCGACTTACGGTGTGCGATTCGATGAAAGGTTTGCTCATGGTTTCAATATACCGTGCCGTGACCCTCTACTTGCTCCAGAGTCTCTCTGGTGCAAGCTTTTTTGAAAGCGTCATTCATCGATGGCGCTTGTGTTGACATCATCATCATTACTAAGTTGAGGAAGACTGACTGTGTGATTGGTCCTCATCCTCACTTCACTGTCAGTCTGTCATGGACGCCACGGCCCAAGTATATTGTTGAGATTGTTCGAGGTCATAATACCGCTCCCCCCCACTCTCTAGTTGGGGAAGATTCTGTCAGTCCGTGTAAGCAAAACATACACGCTGGAACCGACGCCCCCTGAATAGTACTGCTGCATGACTGTGACCTACTGTGAAGAGACTCGCCCCCCTGCTTAATGATCGAATGATAAGCAAGTATTACAGCTAAAGTTTTCCGATTGGACTGAGCACCCCCCTTGACCAAGCTGTCTGCAAAAACCGGTTTTCTAAATCCTTTATAAAAAAACGGTTTTCGATACTAAAAATATCCGGTATCCGGTTTTTTGGTATCGGTTTGAAATACACTAGTCCCTATAACGATCCGAGTGTCTTGCCAAGGTTTTGTAAACTTAATGGCCATACTTCCTTACTAATAAGGCAATTTGATATAGACAACGAAGTATTTATTTTCTGCCTTTACACACTTTAGGAAAGAAAGATGACAATGATGACAGTATCAGAAGCTTGCACAAGGGAACTAAGGCCTCACTCAGCCACATGAAGCAAAGCAAACACGAGCGTCCCGAGCGTAACGAGCAAAGTATGTCCGATAAGGTATTAATCGCTCTCAGTTTGCTTTGCTCGCAGTGTGCAGTCTACAAAAACTGCTGCAATGTGACTTCATGTTTGCTGCTAAACACTTTGCTTGCTTGGAAAAGTTCGCAGGTGTGGCCGAGGCTAAGTCTCCGTTGATCGGAAGTGTAATGCACGAAACTCGAAGCTCGGCGACAGTCACAGAAATATAAGAGTCGAAGTCCTGGTTCCGCGCACAATTTCGATCTGAATGGTTGGCTCTGATGTGTCTTTTCGTGTCCTTTTATTACTCCGTCATCACTATGGCCGAATGTTTCTCATTGGTCGTCGAATAAGAGTGGTCGTCGTGGTCACTTGCATCGTTGCAGTCCATAAATGGGATTTGCCAACTGCAGACAGTATCATCTCCACAGTGTTTATAGTGTTGACAAATAGAGTTATGACTCTCTCCGATGTCCATTTTAGGTGGTGAGTAGCTTATCGCAAGTCTGTGTGTGTGTAGGTGTCAGTGAGTTGGATCGAACGATGTGTTTGATCTGTGATGATGTTGTTCATTTAGACATTTGTTAATTTGAGTTCCGCAACGTTTTGCATTTCTTCTAGACATCTGTCTGTAACGCAGTTGTCTCTCGAATAACTCCCTACCGTCATGCTCGGCACCTCATATAATTCTCATCTAACAAGTGTTTAGAAGGTATAAACTAATTAATGTATTGAAATCTAATTACTCAATTTGATGGTCTACTGTATCTCATATTCATGTTTGAAATAGGGCCCCAAACCCGGGGGATGCGCGTTGATGCGCGTTACGACTTCTCATTGTATTCCAAATTTATCGCAGTAATTTGTGGTGTATTACATTATTGTGGCGGCAGGTTGTTTGCTCACATTTAAAGATTAACGCGATCGTTTTTCATGTCGTGCTGGAAATGCTTTCATGTCTTAATTATTACAAATTTTCAAGAAATTTATTATACCCGTTCCAATCATTGCGCTTATAAAGGACATAAAGAGAATCACTGTTGATCTCCGTTGATGGTACCGATGGTGATGGTTAGCTTCAGGCATGATAATAGTGCCGTGTTACATATTTAACCGCAGGTGAAACGAAAAAAAAGCGACAGCACATTTCTACGTGTGATAGGAAAGAACATTGAAGTACCAATTAGATGTGTGTTGTCGTGTGCTCGTATACGCGTACGATGATGTGTGTGCTACATACCTCTACTCAGATTATATCGCATGTGTATACTTGCGTCCATATAGATATACTCGACAAATTACTACAGATAGAGATAGATATAGATAAGTATTTTCTTCAGTGCAGTAGACAGATTCACGGCCTAAATTTCTCATTGCGTTATATTTTTTTTACTTCCGACTGTAGAATTTTTTTTATGATTTAGCATGCATATCATCTTGGAATGGACGTTAATTGCAGATAAAGTGGTTATTCAAACTTGTATTTGGGGTTGATGGGGACTCGAGGATGACGTTATTTCGAATACGAATGAGCTATTGAAGAGATTCACGCGCCCAACACGCGAAAGAGGTTTTTATTTTGTACAAACATCCACAACGTCAGCACTTCTACAAGATTCAGAGGGCTGTAGTAAACCGCTCTTGAAAACTGCTGTGAAGCGCTATCGTCTTCGATGGCTGGCCGTACTGTTCACGTAACAAGTGATTGTGGGAGCGCAAAGCACAAGCATCACTTATCTGTTACTGACATAGGAGACAACCTGCAGATTTCAAATTCTCTGAGATTTTGAAATGTTCCTTTTTTAGGCTTCATCAAATGCCATGATTGCAAGGTGAGTATGTAATTCATCAGATCGAATTTTCATCCAGTAAATCAATGTCAAGATCTAAGCAATTTTATGCAGTCACTTATAAACAGATTTTTACGTACATGTATTATGTTTTTGTTGTTTGTAATATTGGGTCGAATTTCTGAATATTTGTTGTTCCATTCAGTCAAATTATTAAAATTGGGGAGTTGTTAAATTGCAAAATGATGGGCAGCCTCATTTATCTTGCTGTTTATCATTAATTCTTATGATTTATATTTCATTTCACTTAAGAAAATTTTGACCAAACTTTGGGGATTTTCCTTTATTCTTATTCGCAAACGTTTGTCATTGCGGTCAGAGGGTGAATCAAGAAATAGACATGTAAAGGGCCGTGGTTACATTCTCTTTCAATACTCTGCACATTGAGTGCATGCCATATAATGAAGAAAACTGTATTTATGATGTCAAGACATATATTCATAGAATTTTCATGTTCCTACGATTCCATTTCTATATAAGTTTATTTGCGAAAGATCGAAATTTGTGTTTTTTAAAGTCGTAAAGTTGGTTGGGATACAGAAACAATCGGCATTTAAGCAAGCACATGGATTTATAGGAACATGTGAAGCACAAAGTTAATGCCAGCCATAATTGAACACTATTGTGTTTTTTTTTTAAAACCTCAGGAGACGTGAGGGGCGGTTAGTGGACCACGGATCGGGAGCCACATTTTTCTATTTTTTCATTTTTTACGCTGACGATATATCATCCACTCAAGCCATACAAAATCATCATTTCTTGAAAGTGAATCTGCTTATGTTATTTCTTTCAATTGAAATCCGTAGAAGTATGCCAGATAGCCAAGGGGGTCCACTGGATCCCCCCCTCAGGTCTCAGAGGGGTAGAATTACCATCACTAAATTTTTGTAATTAGGATTGAAAATTGATTTTGAACATGTCCACGATGGTGTATACAAGAGTGGAAAGTCATTTCTCATTGTTTGCATCATGCTCGTAGATGTGCAATTGTGTTGAGAAAGTTCGCAAAATCGGTGAATAATCTTGCTTTCGCACATGATCTCGCGTGATGGGGGCATATTTGAACAACTCGACATAAATCGATGTCCGAATGAATGCTATCATTTATATCTAGTTGAAACACCAAAAACTGATTGATGACAAACTTTTTCACAGCTGTAATGATAAGTTTGAGATCTCCACAGCTGTTTTTGGTTCGAGAGAGTACAGCAATTTTATGATTCATTTTCGGTCTATTTCTAATAGCTTTGGATATAAATTTGAAGGAAATTACAATGGAAATGGATTAGCGCATGGATTAAATCAATTTAATCAAAATCAACTATTGTGGCTTGATGGCGCGGGGGCGGCGATGACACAAAATATCGTACACACACGCCTCCTAGTACATTGTTACTGTACTAATGTCGGTTGATCTTACAAAAACACCTATTTTCGCACGTGTTTATGCGATGGCTGAAAGTCTGTCATGGGATTCGTTTATACTCGACCTGCTGCACGCAAACATCATTGTTTACTTAAATCAACTTTCCTAATGTTTTGTATCGATTTAAAGAATGTAAACTTAGAATTGTTAAAGGGGTCAACTGGACCCCACCTCATGTTCAGAGGGTGTGAAAGCTCAGGTCTCTGAGGGTTAAAGGATCAGTTTCTTGAGCTATTAATCTTAAAAACAATTTTATTCTCACAGGCAAGATTAAGGACCATAAAAAAGATGACTCTAAAATTCAATCAAGCTCCAAAGTTTCTCTGAAATAGGTATGGTTTTTTCAGGTCAGGCACAGGCAGATAAGTTAGGCCTACAGGCTTAATTTTATAGATTGTCTATATTTGTGAAGTTAAGTGTCAGGGTTTAATGAGTAACTTGATCGCTGCAGGTGCTAGGCAAAGTCGAACAAGTTGAACATTTGAAAAAATGATGGAATTACTATTAATAAGTGCTACTGAATTGCTAATCTTTGTCATTTTTTAATGATATTCAAATAATTAGAATTACATGACAGGTGGTTAACAGACAGAGTATTTTGAACATAGTTTATGCAACATGTTTCTGTGGAGTCTGGTGGCCACCATCATCTGGTGCATAGAGATAAGATTTCATATTAAGTGTTAGTTTTTATACAAATTTACAATCATGGATGTAATTTGTAATTTCATTTCCGAGCAAGTGCCTTCGTAAATTGCATGAACTCAATCCCTCCGGCTATCCAGGTTCACTACAGAGTAGCCTGAAGATTGTACCTCAATTTCTCGACATGCTCGTGAAATTAAAGACAGGTCAATTCGCACGAATTGGACTCTAAAGAAAACGAACAATCTGATCTATACCCACAAAAAATCTCACTGTCCAGATTCCTACAAAAGTAATGCCATACAAACTCTATTCAATAGATCACAAAGATTGACTAGTGACCCCCCTTGACCGTGAGAACAATAAAAACATCGTTCGTGAAATCTTCGTACAAAATGGATATCACCCGAAGCAAATTGAAAGAATATTTGAAAAAAGTCCTAAAAGAAAAAATGAAAATGAAGACAGTGAAAAAGTAGATATGTACTGGAAATTACCCTTCATCGGAGTAATGGGCAAAAGACCGTTCCAGGACACCATAAAATTCAAAAAAGTAGTATCTTTAAAAACGACTAAATTTATCAATTTATGTCATTATTTCAGGTTTTTAAGACCTAAATTCATGTATTTAGGTCTTAAAAACCTGAAAAAGGGTTCAAATTCATGAATTTACATGTATTTCGTTTTTAAAGATACTATTTTTTTGAATTTGTCTTGTCCTCAAACGGTCTAAATTCATGAATTTAGGTCTTAAAAACCTGAAATAATGACATAAATTGATAAATTTAGTCGTTTTTAAAGATACTATTTTTTTGAATTTTATGGTGTCCTGGAACGGTCTTTTGCCCATTACTCATCGGTAGTACTTTGAGCGAAATAAAATCCAAGGTCAAGCAAATAAATAGAAATTTGGAAAAAATCACGCTGAAAGTTGCCATCACCACCTTGAAAAGTCAAAACTTTGTAAAAAATGAAGACGAAATTCCTTTTGACGAATGCTCTTCCCTCGTATACAAATACTCTTGTGAGCTATGCAATAAAAGCTACTTCGGAGAGACTCGTCGCCATTTGCACAAAAGAATTAACGAACACCTTAAAGGACGACCACCATCCGAAATTACAATGCGCGAGCATATACCAAAGAAAGAAAAGTTCAAAATAATGATGAAAACGCCATACACTAATATTGCTGAATCGCTATACATCAAATCTTTCACCAACAAGAATCAACTGATGAACAACAACATCCTATCAGAGCCACTTTTACTTTATTAATTTTCCAGTGATTGTAAATTTGTATAAAAACTAACTCTTTATTGAATCTTATCTCTATGCACTGATGATGGTGGCCACCGACGCCACAGAAACATGTTCGCGAATAAACTCTGTTCAAAATTTACGGCTCCTCTCTCTCAAATCAGACAGAGTATTGTTTTGAAAGATGAATCTACTTTTGCACGATGAGGTTCAATAGCATAATGCGAAAATTTCTTCGATTATTCTATATTGCAATTTTACAATACATTTCTCTGCTGTTGAAACAAGAATACGTAGGCGTATTGCACTGTGACTATGTTTTGCATTCAGTACAAATTTGTGCAGTTGTATCTGATTATTAATTTCTTCTCACACGACTAAAATTTTCAAATGGAACCTTCTGATACGAGAGATCGTGAAGAAATTTAAGGAAGATTCTGAAGGATGCATTTAACATGTTTTTTCAGGAAAACAATTGCAACTGCACAAAACTTGGTAATTCGACTTTCACTACTCGTTACCTCCCCTAGGTAGATATTCTTCTGAGCATAGGGATCGCTAATTGCTTCAATCCCAACTTAGCTTGAGATCATCCATTTTATTTCACTTAGAAAATCAATTGTTGGGTAATTTAAGGGAACAAGATAATTTTAATGAAATACAAAGCATCTGTTTGTTACATGTTTAATGACAATTTTATTGAAGTTCTACCTCCACATTATCCAGATGACCGTAGAACACAATACATTCCCATGAAAGAGTAAATGTAAACTTAATGCACGCAGTGAGCCAATCGAAGTTCATCTTTAAATGCGATTTATATGTAAACGCTCTATAGAAAAAACAGGAATCGCAAACGGCGCCAAATAAGTAAAATAAAAATCAGTCAGATTCTCAAATAATGTTTATGCCGATCTATTTCACAGTTTGACTGCTTCAAGGCATTAAATAAAAAGTGAGAAGAGGATGCATGCATATCTATACAATATACTAGGCATTCAAAGTAGGAAGAAATTTCTTGATAAACATAGCTTCCTTCCATTCCCTTTCTATCTTGGAAGCATTAGGAGATAGCTGATAGAAAGGGTGGCATAGAAGTCTTTGCCACACGTGGCTATATGCTTACTTTGAGGAAAGAGTAGTGAGCACTATAAACCTGCTGTCGATGGACAAAGGAATGACTAGACGAAGGTTTGATCAACTCGTTGAAAATATCCGGATTATTTCTGTTGTATGTTCTTATGAAGGGAATAACAGTTTTGTGCATTAACAGTTTCCCTTCATAAGAACATACAACAGAAATAATCCGGATATTTTCAAGGAGGTGATCAAACCATTGTCCAGTACCTAGGTCTTATTAAATCCTTCCGTAATTGCGAGCTTAGGTCAACTTTTCGCCGACCCAGACCATTGACTTCCATCCTCTCCAACAAAAATAGAATGACTATTTTCGGGGTCCGGCGCTGTAATGAAAGTCGCTATAAAGCTTGCGACACCTTAATTGCCGGTAAAAACATTACAATTCCAAGACCCCTTTCGCACAAACATTTTGAGATAAATCGGAACCTTACCTGTACATCGTCTAATGTCATTTAAAATGTGCAATGTCGGAAATTGTCGTGAATATTATACTGGCCAAATCGCGTACTCACTTTTAGAAAGCGAATTACCGTCCACCGACAGCAGGATTTAAAATCCACTATTCTTTCCCTCAAAGTGATCAAGCATAACACGTGGTGGCAAAGACTTCTATGCACCCCATGCCAATCAGCTACTCCAATGCTTCCAAGATGGGCATTCCACGCGAGTGTCATCATTTGGGTAATTTTCTGAAGTACCTAAGAGCTTACTTTCGATTGCACAAACATCATCCTTGACACTTATATTTTTCAGAATAACATTCAATTTACCACGGAAATTTGACTTTCATTACAAAAAATTTAATTAAATAAATTCTGTAATAAAAACAGAAAAAAATGAAAAATTATCATTTCTAAAGTTTGCCCATTAGTGTACTACTAATATGTTTCTAATTTATTCAAATATAGCAAATGTTTGCTACTTATTCGAGTCAAAAGTCGAGCAGTAGTAAGCAAAACTCCACTTCTGGACCGCGCAAGATGGCCGCCATCGCTGAGTCCCCCCCCCCCTCTGGCACGGCAGAGTGTCGTGGTCGGCCGCCGTGGTGCTTCGTGTCTGAGTCCCCCCCCCTCTGGAACGACAGAGGTTGTGGTCGGTCGTGGTGTGCCGGCCAGGTGGGGCCACGTTCACAACATGTTCGCTGACGTCCCCCCCCTCTGCAACGACAGAGTGTGAGACTCGGGTGAGTTGGTCCGACCGCCTGGTTGACGTGGGCGACCGTCTAGGTTGACGTGGGCGACCGCCAGGATTAGTCTTGAGGCTATAGTGTGTGATGTTTTTGGTGCAATCTGCTGAATGTTGGGTTGTAAAATGGGTTGTTTCGAGTGGAAGGAGTGGTCGGATGAGAAAACGGAGGTCGGATTCGTGTTCAGCGTGAAATTCTGCATCGGTAGGGTGAGTTTCAAGTCAATCGGTGAGAAAAAATTTTCAACATTTTTCGAAAAACGACAGAGTTAGAATTTGGGACGTTTTGGTGTGTAGCGTCAAAACGAAGCATCGGATGAGAAAACGGAGGTCAGATTCGGATTCAGCGTGAAATTCTGCATCGGTAGGGTGAGTTTCAAGTCAATCGGAGAGAAAAATTTTCGGCTGACGTCCCCCCCCCTGGACAGCTTGCTTCGATTTTGGCTTCCAGTGGACGGATTTTGTCGTGCGATAGCTCGTTTGAAAGCTAAGAGTGAGACAAATTCAGTGAAAGAATCGGCTTGTTCCTATCTGTCTTCGTTCAAAAGTTAGAGCGGTTACAAGATTTTAGGTCGGAGCTCGATCACCTGAAAAAATCCTAAGTGTCAGAGTGGCTTTGTATGGGTAAAATTTTGAAAATTTTCCAAAGTGTGGAATTTCGACCTGGGACCGTCACCAAAACATTTTTCATCAAATTTTGAAATTTCACTGACGCCCCCCCCTCTGGAACGACAGCTTGCTTCGATTTTGGCTTCCAGTGGACGGATTTTGTCGTGCGATAGCTCGTTTGAAAGCTAAGAGTGAGACAAATTCACTGAAAGAATCGGCTTGTTCCTATCTGTCTTCGTTTAGATGTGAGACGCCATTTAAGATTTTGGGACATTGGCGAAAAACGACAGAGTTAGAATTTGGGACGTTTTGGGCTGTAGCTTCAAACGAAGCATCGGATGGGAAAACGGAGGCCAGATTTGGAATCAGCTTGATGTTATTGTCCAATGAGGATCATCATCCAATGAGAATCAAGCATTTCTTTATAAATAGCGAGCCTTCCACAGTGAGAATCATTCCATCGTTGAATCACACGAGTGACGGACGCACATTTTCTCTCTCTCTAGTTCCCTGTTCTATTATCCAACTAAAATGGTTAAGTCGCTACTTCCCTCCTCTCCTCCCTTGAACGTAAACTTAATACAATCTTTTTTCATTTTCAGGCATCTACTCCATCTGCTGCACTAGTAGGACAAAATGGCGGTCAAACGTTACAAGGTTCGCTACGGTCAGATCATCTACAACTGAGGCCAGTGGAAGAAACAACCAAGGTACATAATCCTACACCGCTACAGCGTAAATTTAAACAAGCCTTGCGTTATGATGATCATAGCGTAGTACTCCAAACGGGAATGCTCCCTTCCACGGATGTCAAGATAATGCACAATCAGTATGGGGACTACATACTGATCCCCGTGAGTCCGTACATTCGCCACCAACTTGATATTATTGAGGAGTACGTGACATTAAATATGGACATTCCTACTCCTCTTGCTCAAGAGTGGAAGGCGAGAGATGACAAGGATACTCCCTATAGAAAGATTTGGGATGGTAATCACATTTGCCTACCGGTATCACATTGGTGTACTTACTATAAGAAGGATGGAGATCATTCAATACCCATCAGATGTGATGAGCTCGGAGAAGGTACTTGGGATATCCTTTTCAAAGTGAATGGGCTATATTATGGTCGACACAAGGATAATAAAATAGCCTCTCTCTCCATGCATATGGAATCCATCCTATATATTCCGAAACCACCCAACGTGGACGACATAATTGATCAAATCCTTAACAGCAGTGGTACGAAGCGCAAGTCGGAGAAGAATGCTACATCAAAACGCAAATCAAAGAAGGAGAATTACTAGTCCTTTCCTAACTCTACCCTATGACAATTCGCTTATGTGCTTTGAGTGTCGTAGACGTGGTCTTATTAGATACATTTTACTTCTTCGTTGCCATCATATCATTTGTGTATTTTGTCGTGAAAAGCATCGATGTAATTCTTCATTTTGTAATATGTTATAGAACGTTTCCTTAGATGTGTAAATTTCCGTTTTAGGCTTCTATCATCATTTTTATGGATTGTGAGGTGAACCTGTACAGGACTCAGTGCTATTGCTATGAACAATTGGACATATCAGATTGTTAGTGTCTATCATCAACATGCCAACTGCGATCCCAATGTTGATCAATGGGCGAGAAAACACATTCATGGACTTAATCTGAAATATTTGCAAGACTATGGCTTTTCTTGTGAAAGTGCTCTTCTTATTGACTTTAAACGATGGTTAGCTGCTTTCAATGTTATACGCATCTTTTGTAATAATCCTGGTAAGGAGAGAAAAGTATTTCCCAATCTAATCATTGATGATATTTTGCTCCCGCCTTTGGATAGTAGAGTGAATCAACATTATCATGAAGTCACGAAACGTTTTAAGGATTTGTGTGTTCCTATTTTGTCTGTTCGTTGTAGTAGCTACGTTCATAACCAATGCTTCTTTCCTCCTTACCTCAACACTGCCAAAGTCCTGTATGGTTATCATTGCTCGCTGTATGATAGTTATCAGCTGTATCTATTTTATCTCTTTCAAACCATTGATTTATAATGCATGCTTGTTACCGTTATTCAATAAATGTTACTATGAGAAGAGTTGTTGTTTTCATGCAATGGATGGGTTAGATAAAGGGCGATCATGTCTTTCTCAAACGACTGCGGAACATTACGTTTTCATAGGCAAAGTTTAAAAGGAGCTGTTCAAGATTATGTGATAAAATTTCATAAAGATGAGACCGACATCGAAGCAGTGGTCGATGATGCTAGCACTCTATTTCTAGAGTTAATGAATACATTCTCTGATAGCATTATCATGGCGCGATTAGTTGCGAAAATTAAGTTTAGTCATTTTGGAAAGGAAGAGGTGGAAAGTCGCTCTTTCCATTTTGCTTCTTATTCAATGGAAGTGGTAGATCACCCCAAGAATTTTTTAAAAGACATATGATAAAAATTGCTGAACGTCTTAACGCATTTAACCATCATGGTAGCAGTCTAGTGATTGAAGCGATTTCAGATATTCACATTCAACTTTCCATAAAGAAAAATTGAAAATGCAGTGGTACTTGATTGTAGCACAACTGGTTTTCGAGCTATGTCTGCTCACTCTCGAAGTATATTCCTTCTGTACATGCGTCTATTATTTAGAAAAGGCTAGCAAATTCATATCTTCAAAAAGACTTGCTATAGACATCAGTAACGGTGAAACTATGTGTTGCGATGTATGTAAGCGAAAGGATGGAAATGAAAAGCGCATCTTCAAGAGATGTAAGCATGCTTTTTGTCAACGCTGTTTCATACGTAATTGCATTCAACTTTGCCAATGTAACCACTGTGACATTGCTCATTTCGAGTGTCACTTATGTCGCAATAGTTAGTACCTATGCAAATGTGGTAAAGATAGGTTTTAGCAAAGACTAACACGGAAAATGGCGAAACGTAAAATGACGAAACGAAAAGTCAAAAGTTTTCTTCAGCCATTCAAGCTCTCCGACGAATGAAAGCAAATCAGCGATACAATGCTATACGACATGCTAACGATAAATTCATTTGTGAAATTATTTCTCATGTGAGGAAGTTGAGGACGAAGAAATTAGCGCCAAAACAACGAAAGTTACTTAAGCGATATGCTACGAAATTGCGTTTCATCTCCAATCCTAAAGTCGCCCTTCAAAGAAAGAGGAAAACTCTAACACAAAAGGCGGTTTCCTTTCAGCAATACTTCCAATGATAGCTCCTGCCGTGGGCAACCTATTGGGAAATATCTTTGGCTCTAAGCGTTAATTATGCAAATGTTGAGTCTCAAAGTAATAAAATGGATTTCAGACTTCAATGTGATAAAGTTCTGACTGTATCAGGTCCATCTCATGCAGGTAAAACTGTTTTCACGCTGAATTTATTGGATAAAAGAAGGGAGTTGTTTAAGGAACCTATCAATCGAGTGATTTGGTGTTATGGTATTTATCAACCGTCGCTGTTTCAGGAATTGCAAAGTCGCAACTTTATTCGACATGAAGGAATTATTCCAGTGGATAAACTTCAGTCTAATGATGTTGTTGTATTGGATGATTTATTAAAAGAAAGTAAGAATTCAAAAGATGTTACAGATATGTTCACTCGCGCAGCACACCATAAAAGGTGATTTTTTTATCATCTATATTACACAAAATTTGTTTCCTGATGGAAAAGAAGCTCGTACACGAAACCTGAATACACACTATTATGCTATTTTCAAGAATCCGCGAGATAAAAGTCAATTTGAAATTTTAGCGCGACAAGTTGCACCCAGAGGATCAAAAGCCTTAATTGAAATTTTTCAAGCAGCTACTGAAAAACCATACGGTTACTTATTCATTGACTTTACGCAAGAGTGTCCGGAAGAATTTAGATTTCGAAGTGATATTTTGAAAACTCCCATGATTATCTACAAACTATGAGTTCTTATTCTCGCATGATTGTTATTCCTCAGGATGAATATGTACAATTGACTGCCATGCAGCAAGTAAAGCAACCTCTTGCAAATCAAATGTATAGGAAAGAAATAGATTATCAGCAAAATGTTCACATCAAAGATCCACATCGTGCTGTATTATTACAATCGGAAACTGTTGAGCAATTGAAAAACTTGAAGAATAAGATGCGTGACTCTGTATCGACTGCTACACCTTTAGCATCTCGCGCACATGCCATATCTCTTTTCAACAGTATTGAACCCCATCTCAATGTAAATGATAGAGGAGAAATCATTACAGATGAAAATAAAGTGATTGATGCTTCACGTTATGAAGACTTGATTCAGTATGCGACACGTAGAAAGCGCCGTCAGGGCTATGTTCCACCTGGTTGGTCATACTTTCTTAAACTATTGAAAAAGCATAATGTGCCAAAATTTGCTTTAAATAATGAGACATTGAAAGAACTTGATTCAACAGTGGCTACTACTCCAATGCTTCAGGCGATGAAAATGCCAACAAATTGGTTTAAGACGTCACCTGCTACATCCCCTCCCACACTCACTAAGCAAACAAGAGGAAGAACTCGACGTAGATCTACATCGCCACTAAAACTGGTAAAAGGAAAACGTAAAACAGCTCCTCCTAGGAAATACATGTTCTCAGACTATTAATATGAAGCAGATGTGTTGCTTGCCATGTAATGAGCCGCCAGAGGTGAATGTCGTTGTCACTTGCACTTGCTGCGCCAGCTCTCATAATGAAACCCCTAAGCAATGTGAACACGATCGCAAAACCGCTAAAGCTAAATGCTGCAGTTGTTGTAAATGTAGAAAGGCAAGAAAACAAAAAGATGAGAAGGAGGAAAAAGAGTCAGCCGTCATCGACTGAACGTTTGAAGTCAATCTATTATGATGTAAAACATCCGCAGGATTTGCATCTATCAAGAAATTATCAAAAGCGAGTGGTCTTCCACAATCACAAGTGAAACGATGGTTAAAGGGTCAGGCTACCTATACACTCCACAAACAAGCGAAAAAGAAGTACCGCACCCGCCATTATATTGTTCATGACATCGATGAACAGTGGCAAGCAGATTTGTGCGATGTTGCCTCCATTTCAAAACATAACTCGGGCAATAATTTTATTTTAACCGTCATTGATATTTTCTCGCGTTATGCGTGGGCTCAACCTTTAAAAACTAAAGAAGGGAAAGGAGTAGCAAAAGCATTCCAAACAATTTTTCGAGAAGGTCGCATTCCAAAAAGAATTCAGAGTGATCAAGGAAAAGAGTTTGAAAATCAGCATGTGACAAGATTATTTGAGAGGCATGACATTGAGTTGTTTAGTGTAAAGAGCGCTTATAAAGCTGCACTCGTTGAACGTTTTAATCGCACATTAAAAAATCGCTTGTGGCGACATTTTACTGCCAACTTGACACAAAATTGGACAAAGGTTCTACAAGATACACTCCATGCCTACAATCACTCTATCCATCGTTCTATTGGACTCAGACCAGTAGATGTAAATGCTGACAATGTAGATAAAGTGCGCGAATCATTCCAACGTAAACGCACTCATGTGAAAAGTGATGTGAAAATTGGCGATAAAGTTCGTATCTCAAAAGTGAAAAGTGTTTTTGCTAAAGGGTACCTCCCGAATTGGACAGAGGAGGTATTTACATTATCAAGGATTAATCAAAAAGACTCTCCGACCACCTACAAGTTGAAAGATTACGATAATGAAGAAATTGAGGGTAGCTTTTACCGCGATGAGATTGAGGTAGTCACTGAAAGTGAAACATATTTGGTAGAGAAAATCATTCGATGTAAAAAACGGCAAGGTGAAGAATGGTGTCTTGTTAAATGGACTGGTTATCCTTCAAGTATGAACTCTTGGATGCGTCGTGCCGACATCTTTCATCTAAGTGATCGACAGTGATTCATGCAAAGTTGTAACTAACAATGTTTAGGGTTTGAGCTATGAATCCAACTGCCTCATTTTATTCACGACCCTCCTATGTAAGTGGTGGAGGACAAATTTACATCGGTGCTCGCCGCCAACGTGGAGGTAGCATACTTGGTGCACTGAAATCTGTTGTAGCACCTCTCATATCCAATGTCGGTAGATCTTTAAAACGAAATGTTTTAAGTAATGCCGTTGGCTTTGCTGGTGATGTTGCTAGTGATCTTTCCAGAGGTAGAAGTTTTAAGAGCAGTTTGTTGAATCGTGGGAAGGAACGCGGTTTAAAAACATTGAAGCAGACCATTGCTGGTGTTACTCAAGGAAAGAAATCACCTAAACGAATGAAAAAGGAAGGAGGAAACATCGCGGAGCTGGTAAGGTGCGATCTTCAGTCAAAAGGCATTCACGCAAACGTCGCAGAGGCTCTAATCATTCATCAGGCGCTAAACGACGACGCTGCTATAACTTCTAATCATGGAGTGTAAAACTTCCGGTTTTTGTTTGTTCGATCAACAAGCCATACAGACAGATATTCTTAGTTCAAGTATTGTAGATTATCATCCTCGAACAGCTGAGAATGCTGGCCCCATTGAATTTGTTATTCCTGGTGGTAGTGATGACTACATAGATTTGAGTTATGCGATGCTTGATTTGAGGTTTAGAATTCAGCAAGCAGATGGAACTGCTATTGACGATGCACATAAAGTTGGACTGAACAATTTACCATTGACTACATTACTTCGTGATGTTTCTCTAACGATTGGAGAGCAGCAGGTGGAAGGTGGTCAAAGCGATTATCCCTATAAATCATATTTCAATCATGTATCACAGTTTCATCCAGCAGCACAAAAAAGTCATATGGAAGCCATGGATGGTACAGAGATGAAGCAGGAAAATTTGATGTTGAAACAAACAGTGGCTTTGTAAAGCGATCTGCTATGATTAAAGATAGTAGAGTATGTCAGCTATATGGTCCGCTGAATTTAGACTTCTTTAGACAGTCAAAGTTTTTACTGTGTAATACCAGCATGCGACTCAAGCTGACATTGAATAAGCCTGAATTTGCGCTGAATGCATTTGCTAAAGTTGACAATTTTAGAATTCATGTGGAAGATATTGCACTTTACATTCGTCGAGTAGTACCGAATCCAAGTGTCATTAGAGGGCATGCTGAAGGTCTTAACCGCCAAAATGCCATTTACCCCGTTCAGCATACAAAGCTTCTCACCTTTACAATTCCGAAAGATCAAAAGAGTTTCATGAAAGATGGCCTCTTTCCATCGGAAGCACCGAAGCTCCTCATGGTGGCCCTGGTTGAAAATGATGCATTTAATGGTAATATAAAGAAGAATCCTTTCAATTTTAAGCACAATCAGTTAAGTGAAATTGCTTTACGTGTAAATGGTGTGAGTCATCCTGGTCCACCCTACAAACCAGATTTTGCTTCGGATCAATTTATGCGCAGTTATGTTGATTTTATGGATGTCTTTGGCTTTTACAATACGGAATGACACCAACGCTCGTGATGGACGACTTAACGAATGAAAGAGTTTAAGAGTGGATATACTATTTATGCATTTGATTTGACTGCTGACACAAACCCAAACTCAGCGATATTAGTGCACCCTATCGTCAAGCGAACGTGCTCATAATATTCGTTTGGATTTGACTTTCAAACTCAGAGAACACTACCTGAGACGATCAATGTATTAATTTATGCAGTCTTCGATTCAAATATTGAAATTACAAAGTATCGTGACGTGATTCTTCAGTATAATCGTTAATGAGTTGGTTGACTGCTGACGATTTTAAGACTAAAGTGCAGCGTAATGCAGACGAAGCGACGTTGAAAGCTTTCGATAATGTCTGTATTCACCGACGATACCTTAACCACCTGGCAGTAAATCACTATCCCATCTTTATTGTGCTGTAAAACACTCATTCACAGAATTCGCAGGCGCGGGCGTGAGCAATTGGAAAAGCAGATCTTTTATTGGGGGGGGGGGGGGGGGGGAGAGAAGAAGACGACGTGGTGAACACCTATTTGACTCTCTTGCTCAACCTCCAAATATACCATACACAGCAGTGGTTGAGCGAAAACATAACTCACCGTCAATCTATCAGCTCGGAAAATGGAACGCATACTACAACATCCACTTTCATCAACGTGTGCGTGCTTTTTGTACTGTATTTTTCATCTTAAAACGTTTACATGTAATCGCGTTTTGCTATCTATTATTCAAAACTTTTCATGTAATCCATCTCTAATGAA
This sequence comes from Prostheceraeus crozeri, assembly GCA_907163375.1. Taxonomy (NCBI): domain Eukaryota; kingdom Metazoa; phylum Platyhelminthes; order Polycladida; family Euryleptidae; genus Prostheceraeus; species Prostheceraeus crozeri. The sequence continues at coordinate 28,919 of CAJQUW010010330.1, forward strand.
AAATTGATTTTTAGTTCTATCATGATTTTGACTATACTAATAAACATCATGTCGTGGAAAGAAAATTGTTTTTTATTTTACATTCCGCTGCGGGTAACGTACATCATACTCAATGAGATAGTCTAGGAATCATATTTGCTTGTTTCTGAGATTTTAGTCCAGTAATGATCACTTTACTATTATGAACGAGTGCCACATGCACCGGCAACCAACAACTACTGAGAGCTGCAGGAAAAAGTTCGGGTTCATAACACAACCTGTAACTGCTGGTACGAATCTTCAAAAATGATAGACTGTCAACTCAATGAGGTAGAGATCACCATATTGTCCACAGTCAGATTCGGACATCACACCCCTCTCCCTCTTCATTCCGACCGTGTAGTCTTTGTAGCTCTAAGCGCATTGACGCGCCGATCTGATGGCGAAGGCGCCGGAGATCTGTACAAGTACCATTTGGGGTAAGAGTTGAAGATTCGCCGTGAATTGTTCATCTTCACCACTAACATTTGTGGACGGCCCGGGGTTATACTTTGCTGGTTTGGAAGCTGTTGAGAAGTAAGACTGTTGTGAGATCGATTTTGGTGGTTTTGTATATGAGTCTGAAAGCGACGGAGATCTGTTGACGTTGGTGTAGCGATGGCGATTCATGAGTGAAAAGAATGAGTAAAATGGAGCGTGTACCTTCCTTTTATTACTGTTTCCCTAACTACCTTGATGAAATGTGGGAAGTTAGTTATGAAGTTGGGCGAATGATAGAGTTGAATTCGCCGATTGTTGACGCAGCAGCCAGATGCGATTTCCAATACGTGAAAGTCTTTCATTTAGAGTATTTTCAAGTCCTTCATGATATGATGTAGAGATTGGAAAAATGACGATAAGATAAAGCAAACTCTCTTCTCACATTTCCAGTTGAATCTTTGAAATAGACGTTTCGATCATGATCCGTTTCAATACGTTGTAGGGAATCTAATTTCCAACTCATGGTGCGTGGTAGTCATGTCTGATTAAGATTTGCATAGTAGGGCGATGAACTCACGACGAATAAATGTCATGATGGAGCGATGTATGTATCTTCTATACTTCTCCCAATTGTATTTGCGAAATGAGAAACAGTTTGCGGAATGAGAATGGTAGATTTGAATTTCATTTCTGTAATGTTGAAGCCAAACTTGATCACCCAAGGAGATGAATCTTAATGTTTCAAAATATTCCAAATCCCTCATGATATCATTGAGGTTGACAAATTGTCGCCATGTTAATGTAATTCCTCTTGATGTATGACCATGAGAATTTTTGAAATGTACGTTTCCATCACGATCAACTCTGATATATTGTAGAGAGTCCAAAATCCAAGTCTTCATGATGTTATGCAAAGTTGCAGATTAGCAATATAAAAATGTCGTTTTATCATATTTTGCTTAGCAATGCGGCTACAAAGAGATTTACTAGTAATCGAGCCGCACTCTTTTCTACTCCCATTGATCATGCACAACAGCTAAATGGGAATTGGGAAGTGGGTGTCACTCAACTTGTTTATAGCAACTGTGTCTATACTTTTGATCATGAGGTGATGACTATTAATATGAGGCGTACAGCTGCTTATCAATGTGAAAAGGGGTGCCGAGTATACATTCCACAGTGGCCAAAGAAAGATCTCTTATCATGTAAAAAGTTTATATATGATTTCTTGAATAAAGCGTGTAAACATATTGTCCAATTTACTCCGCACAATGATGATTATAATTATGTACATCATGTAGTTGAGAAAGATTGGATTGTTGGTTTAAGTCCAAGTTTAAGAAATGATTTAGGCTACCTCGCTAGCGCCTTAACAAGCTATGATAATTTTAACGTTAATTACCACATAAGTGGTCATAAACAGTTAATATATCGAGAGGAAGCTTATTATGTAGATCTTATTCCAAGAAATGAGAAGACGTTGGTGAAGAAGATTGTGATTAAGCCAAGAAAGACAAACATGACTCCTGAAACATTATTGAAGAAATTTAATTATCTCCTTCGAGTTGATGGCAAACAAGTGGCAACATTGACTTATATTAAATCATCTAATCATATTGCAATAAGCAAATTAAATGATGATGATCTAGTATTAGTTTGTTCAAAAGATTTTCATCAGTTCTTACGACATCGTTCTGCAGCTGTTCATGGAAAATCTGATATGCAACATTTACCATGTGAAAGGTCAAATCAATTTGATACAGAATGGACCGTATCTTTATACAGAAAGTGTGTAGAGCCTTTAGGTGGTATCTTACATGAAACAAGAGTGTTGATGCCTCGCATTATTACTTCGGTTAAATTGGTTGTAGATTATTTAAATGAAGTGATTAATGAGCAACATATTTCATTTTCTGAAAAAGAAGGTACTTTGTCTCTCACTATAAGTGGAAAAGGTATTGAACTAATTATGGATAAAACTCTAATGGACATTTTGGGTTTTGATCAAAATATCTTTAAAAGTGGTACTGTAACCAAAGCTAGCGCAGACATGTCGCTATCGCGTCGTATTAACTATTTTCAGATATATTCCAATATTGGTGAAGATGTACGTGTGGGAGATGTTGAAGCTCCATTGCTAGCAATGATACCATACCAGCCAAAAAGCTGCAGTATTTTATCTGAGCATACTTTCAAGAAAGTGCATTATACAAAGCTGAAATCAAACTACATCCCACAAATTGATATTGCCATTTATGACGATGCTGGTGCGTTGATTCCTTTTCATAAAGATGCTGTGACAAGTATCACACTCCATTTCCGAATGAAGAGTTAATGCAAACGTATGCTAATATATTTTTCCAATGTGAATAATATGGAAAGTGAAAATAAGGACTCGTTTCTAATCTACTTGCCCAGTAATGCTTCTATGAATAAATTTCCCAAAAATAAACCATCAGACTATCGAGTAGAATTAAATCGGCCACTGCATTTAGAAGGTGAATGGGAGGTTGGCGTTTCTAGTATTTGCTATGATAGCAATATTCAGAATGTGAATGATTTGGAAGAAATGATATTGACTCCTCGCACCCATGATGGAATAACGATGAATAATGCATTTCAGTTCCCATACAATTTAACATCAGATGGAAAGTGGAACTATGAATGGATTCAGATAAAATCAGATTCTTATGAGCCATTTGGGAATGAGAAAATTATTAAGGCATTCAACAGTGGTAATACTTCCATCATGAAGAATAAAAATCAGAAAGCTTATGAGTTTACTATCTATCATTGGAGTGGGAGACAGTTCCTCCGCTTTCATTCTTTTACTAAAGGTCTTACGCTGAGGTTGGATAGTGAATTCTATCCACATCTTGGTTTTGGTCATGGACTACATCTAACGTCAATTGCTACTGCAAATGTTAAAAAAGTTTATTCAAATCGAATCAACAAATTTCATTATAGATTTAAAATATTTGATGAAGATGTTGTAGAATGCGAAGAACGCATCATTTTGAAAAAGCGTGGTGTTCAACCTTTATCACTTATTGAGTTAGTAAAACGATGGAATGAGACTGTGGGTAAGAAGTATGGAGAGAAAATTATGGCGGACAAAAATAAGTTGGTTATTCAGAAATATAATGACAAACTTACAGTTTATTTCTCTCCAACCTTGCGTCATTTTGTAAGACATTATACGCCTATTATTGGAAGCGGTGTGGTGTATGCTTCTCATGAATATCACACTAAAGCTGATTCAGTTAATGATGAATGGTGGGTGGACATCTATGGCGATCGCATCAAGAAAATTTACCAGTCTTATGAAGAATCTAAAGTTGCTATCAATATAATGCCGCGTCTATATCATACAGTTGAAAGCTTCATTCATGTAGTAAATCCTTATATACAACAGAAGTTGAAGCATGTGATGAAAAGTAAATATGATGTAAAGACACACCACATTTCGTTTTCAATTGAAAATCAACGCGTTGTTCTGAAACTGGGTGATGACATTCAATGTCAATTGAGTAAAAATTTGAAAAAACTCTTTGGCTTTTCAATGCTACAAACTGTGTTTGCTGCTGCGCATACGATTGGTATAGAAACACCAATGACACTTGATAAACATGAACAGCACCTTTACATTCAAAGTGATTTGATTTTACCTATTTCTGTTGGCGAGAAAAAAGAATACATTTTACGTGATTTCATTCATGATAAAGACGCTTCATATGGAATAGTCGAGAAGATGTTTGAATCTATTTTCTATCATCCCGTCGTCAAACAAACTATACCCTCTATTGCTATCAAAATTACCAATGGTTTACAAGAGTGTATCCATGTGAAAGATACTAAATCCCTCGTAACTTTAGTGTTTCGGAAAACAAAGTGAAGTCATTGTGATATGTTTATTGAAATAAAAATATGTATATGAAAAAGTCTTTTCACAGATATAGGGGGAATGGGCTGACTGTAGGCATATATTCACAAGGAAGAAACGATCTCATGCGATACATAAAACAACCATGTATATCTACAAAAAGCAACATCAAAATACTGAGTTAAAGTTGATTATGTCAATACATCTCCTGAATGTGGTAGCGTGAGTTTTATTCTTTTGGGTGGAGGTATGTTTGTGTCAGGATGTCCATGTGGAAGAGATGTGTTATGTCCTATCCAACACCTCTTATCCTCCCATGCTGAAAGTGCTCGTTTCTTGAACGTGTACGTTTTCACAGTATGAACTTGAGATTTTAAGATTGTCATATTGACAAACGTTATAGTTTTATTTTTATAGGCCTTCTTATAGGACCGATGTTTCATTTTATGAACAATGGATTTTGATATACCTTTAGCACGCTTAATACTATCTGCACATTCTTTTAGTTTCATGGAATACATTTTAGGACGGAGGAGAATCATTTCATCTATTTCCTTTCCTGCTGTTTCATCCTTAAAACAACCAAGTTTGGCTTTATTCTGTATGGAATAGAGTGGATGAGTGGGATTGTAGTTAGATGTATCGAAATATTTTTCTAATGACTTACCTACTTCATTAAAATTTAAATCTTTTTGAGTGGTAATTCCTAAAAAGAAACTATCTGTATCACCACCCAGCAAGCGAACCTCTTTTACGAGAGGGCATGGTTTTAATATTTTGTAGAAGAGTTGATACATTTCAAGCTTGGAATAATCTAAAACGGCTTGCCCAATATAGATGGGTTTGCACAACTCAACTTCTGATTTAATCATTTTAACACCTACAAGATCCTCATCGATGATGTCTCTATCAATGAAAAGAGGTGATGAGGTCAATTTGTGATATTTTTGTTCATCAACGACTAGTTTGTAATTCATACGTTTTCTAACATCCTCCATGGTCTTTCCGAATAGACTGTTATTCTTATATTTATAAAAATCCTTTTCAAAATTATTTTGGGCGAGTGCACGTTTTTGACTGTTACTATCTATGTAGGGTTTGAGGAAGGCTTTCTGTCTAAATTTGATAATGCGGTGAACTGACTTTAGAAGCATGCCCATTTCTAAATAGAATTTTAATATGCAGAAGTGTACGAGATAATTTTTCTTATCATATTGGGTGAGTAAAAGTTTGCGGCATGGTTTGTACCTTGGCTGTCCACACTCTGTTAAGTTATTATGAAATTGTGACATGAATGGTGAAAACATATCTTCAGTCACTTCGCCAGATTCAGGTGCGAGTGGGAAATCAGCAGTTTTATTTTTAATACTATTTGGATAAATCAAATCCACTTCAAAATAATATCCCCAATCACCTTCATCTGGAATATTCAGTATGTTTGAAGGGTTGGAGTAATACTCAAGCTCATTTTGATTTAACCAACTAAACTCGGAATGAGGTAGTGGTTTAGACAGTGAACTGCCATATAAATTATTTTGGTCATAGTACTTTAGGTGGATATGATCATCACCTACTGTTTCAGATTTTATATGATGTTTATTTACAAATGTGAGACCACCGCGTATTCCGCGCTCAAATATATTATACATCTCCGGGTCTTGTAAGAGATGAATGGTCTCACCAGTCATTTTAAAGGCTGATTTAAAGGACATGGCTGGTAGACTGACAAAGTGGACAGGATCTAATTTGTCTTCTTCTAATGCCACTCGTCGAAACTCCTGAAAGACATCAGCCAGCAAAATGACATCTAATTCTAAGTAAGCGATCATATAATCGCCAAACGTTTTACAATTAAATTTTAACCATGCCTCTTGAGCATGTTCATAGTCCTCTACTGGACAATCTTCACCCGTCAAATCGTTTTTGAATTTGTCAATGGAAGGAAGGGTTGTTTCATTTAGTTTAGACATTGAGCTAAAATACGCATAAGGAAAGACTCCTTTGCGAGTGATTATTTCATCCGTTAAGTTTGGATAGTGTTTCTTCAAAGTTTGACTATGGGGAAGAAACTTGAGATTACGAACGAGAGAAGCTAGTGACGCTGACATGAATTGAAATGAATCTAAAAATTTTATTTCGAAGAAGACTGTCTTATTTTCTTTAGTTTTATCTACTGGTACTTTTGCTGTCATTGCCATGAATTTTTCTCTCGTTTGTGCTATTACATTAAACTGCCACGATTTCATCTGGCTCAACCCTCCTTTTATGAGCATATGACTGTCATAGCCCTTAAAGTTATGAAAAATGACGGGTAGTACACGACGTCTCAACCTAAGTGAAAAGTTACATTTGGAGCAGAGTGCGTTTCTAAATTTACCAGTGATGTGATCATGATCACGCACTTTCTTAATTTTATCGTCATCAAACGTTTTATGACATTTAGGACAGGATGTGCAACTTTCAAATTTTTGTTTGTCTTCATCTGACATATGTAGTGACTTACGCTGCAATTGGGAATCATATGATTGTTGAAATTTTGCAGCTTTATCGAGAAATTCTAGAAATTTTGAAATGCAATCTTCACCTTGCCAAGTATGCATTTTGTTTTGTCTATTCCTAAAGTGGTCATGCCATACTTCATAGCAGGATATGGCTGCTGGCTTGTGGATGATATCATCAATGTAGCATTCTATGTCTGCGTAAATGACACGCAGGGGACTTAATTCGTCACCATTATCCCTATGTGAAAATATTTTATCTTTGGGCATGCGTTCCATTTGTAATTTACCTCGCTTGCACCATTCATAGTGAGTTTCAAATTTATCTTTACTCCAAAATGAGCGGATGCAGCGGTCGCATACAAAATGTTCACCTCTTTTAGAGTGCCCCAAGTGAGTGTACAAGCGAGAGATTTTGGGAATACCACAGTAGTGCCATTCCTCGCTATCATCTTGTTTTACTAATAAGAGGTTGACTACACGTTCATAACAAGTTGAACGTGAATTATAGCGGGCACCCTTCAACCCCTTCTCCCACACGTGAACGACAATTTTAATCTTATTATGTTTTTCGAACGTTTCTACATCTTTGATTTTCATGTTGTTACTATCACAACCTTCAAAGTCTAGTTCATCCTCCCACTGTCTATAGCTATAGGTGCGATCTCGATGCGCGTTGATATCATTATAGTGAAGGATGGATAGGACTGCATATTTGAAACACTGTGATTTACAATCAACATTGATGACAGCTTTCTTATTATACAACGTTTTTGGAAGTTTAAATGTGCCTCGAGCTGCATGACTTTCTAATAGGGAAATTTTGAATATGGCTGAGTCCACACCATCAAAAATGAGAGCGCTGTCGCGTTGATTGAATTTATCTACATTTGATTTTAAACATTGAATGTGAAAATTTAGCCAAGACTCGCAGTCTACAACTTCGGTTGCGGAAGAGGAAGGAACATGAAACTGTATTCTCTCCGTCACTTGACCCGTTTGAAAATCTATTTTAATATATTTTAGTTTAAGGTAGATGAGCGCCTTCATTCTAAAATTGTCTAAATTATTGAAGAGCGCTTCGATAATGTTAGAATTTTGAAGGAGCCACTCAGGAAAATCTACAATTTGAGTATTGGACTCCATGCAGTAGTCGCGTACTAAATTATTATGTGAAACATTAATGAGGGAGATGGTAGAGGTACCGTTGGTGTAGTGATCATTTGCATGCGTGTGTTGAAGTCTGTGCGAAGATCGCTGAAAGTGACTATCAAAAGAAAGAGGGCACAAATCGCAAGGAAAGGAGATGTCATCGTCAGAATCAACTTCACCTCCGGAGATTGACGCCGCTTTGCGTTGACACACACGTTGTTTGATGTGTCGAAGGAGACTGTGCTTCCTTGTAAACATATGTCCGCAGTCGGCACATTCCCACTCGTTGCCTTGCCGCGAGAGTCCTGAGCTGGAACTCACATCACCTGAAAGAGAAATCATTCTTTCATCTCTGTTCAAGCCTCAGTGTAGTGTTACAACCTACCTTGACTCAATAACTCTAAACTTTCCTCGAGAAGAGAGGGCGTTGGTGATGAAGTTGATGCCTGAAATTGAGGGAGATGCTATTAGTCACACGTTTGAGGGAGATGAGAGAGGAAATCTTTAACTTACCATTTTAATGAAATATGATCAGACAGAATAATAGTCAACGAGAGAGAGATCGTGCGTTCGTCTCTTGTATGATTCACAGATTAAATGATATGTCCTGAATGTCACTTTGCTTATATACTTTCATTCTCTTTATTAATTGGATGTTCATTCTGATTGGCTGCTTGTGTATAATTAAGAATTAGAAAAATGTTAAAGTTTGATCATTATTCCAAAGGTCAGCATTTCAAAGACAAACATGAACAAGGCCTCCAACAAACACAAATTACCGCATTGGAGTTTCCTCTCATGTACATCAGCAAAGGAGTCTCGTTACACCAAATTCACCTTGAAGGACGAAAGGTGAGAAGACATACAAGCGCGACAATAATTACGAAAGTTATCATTTTAGCGTAGAAGAAAATGGGGGATGAAGAGAGTTTGCCCGACCTACAGCCATACGAGTCTGGAAAATATATTACAATATGAACAGTCCGAAGGTGATGAGCAATACCAGCAAGTCGCACTGCATCTAATATGGAGTGTACACCCCTAACCCCAACCGAGCGAACCGTGGCGGAGTGAGCGTACATTGAGAAAGTGAGGGGACGCTGCACGAAGAACGTTTAAAAAGCAGCTCAACTTTTTTGGTGCAACGATTGTGAATCCAGACTCGGGTCGATTATTGCAAACCGACATACAGACACTTTTCTGTGAATACACTGGCCATAAAAAATGCTTATTTCGTCAGTATCTTTGCTTCAGACTGACTTACTTGAATGGGTTTTAGTAATAATTTAACCCATGAATATTTTTCATTTACGGAACATAAGCTAGCACCGCTTAGTGTTAACTTGTAAATCTTATAACATTTCATATGGGTGATAATGTCGATAGAAATAGTGTCAAATAATTTTAGATAGCTTACACTTCTGATACATCTGCGAACAAGCAACGTCGACTGCGATCCATGTGGAAAGAGCTAGCGCTTAGACTACGGATGGGCTTAAGTGGATGATATAACCATGTATGACTTTTTCCATTGGAAATAGTAGCACGCCTATACTAACTTGTAAATCTTTTAAAACATTATTCATATGGACGCTGATGTAGATAAAAAAGTGTCAAAATAAAATTAAATAGCTTATCACTTCTGATACAGGAAAGCACAATCGACTGCGATCCATTGTGTAAAAGAGCATGTTAGACTACGAAGAGAGAAGTGTGTATGTTGAGCGTGTGCTCGCGTAGAAGCTGTTCACTCCCATTTCATTCCATTCATCAATTCGTCTCATTGATAGAGACAGGTAGAACTCATGGTTCTCATAACGTATGCAATGGAAAGTTTTTAGGCCAACCTTCGACAGTTGGCTTAAATGTCGCCCTGGCGCGAATGCATACTACGGTTGGAGGACAGAGGCAATCACTTGCAAACATGACGCAGAGAGGTTTAACAAGATTGACATGCGAATGTCCTTGCGGTATACATAGCTTAAGGGTTCACCGCCGCCTTTACAGGAACGCCCGTCGAAAGGATAGTATTACACACGAAACTTAATTTGCTACGTTCAAGGTGACTGATAGAAGATTCTACTTAATGTAGTAATTCGCAAGTCCGAAGACTGACCAGGGCAAACTGCGAGGACGACGGGAAGGTTCTATCATGTCTTGCCCATGGTGGCCCTTAGAGAGCCGATGGTTCGTTCTCGGGGTGTGTAGTTAGTGAATTTGACTATCGACTGGATTAGTCAATGGGTTATGACGCTTAGGTTATCGTAACCCTATTACCGCCTAAGCGATGGTGGTGCATTCTGGCACCTTTCGGTTGCGAGTGGTATTTGGAGTCCACAACTCCCATCCGCCAATCGATCATCTTGATCTTCCCCTTCTTCTCATCCTCTCATACCACTCGTCGAGGATGACGAACTCGGGAATGCTCGTTGTCTTCATCAGTGAAGAGGGAATGTTGTCGGCAGATGTCGCTTCCATCCGTGACTTCAACATTGAATGAGAAGGCTACAATCTTCTAGCTTATATAGGGTTTTAAACAATGAATTTGTCTCATCAGCGTATCAGAATGCTTACTGGGATAGCAATTCGACTGCATAATGTTCCATGTAGACTGATAGCCGATTCAAACTTAATTGATAGTATTTCGCCAGTCGGAAGACTCTGCCCAGAGGCAAAACCGCGAGGAGGTTCTTCATGTCCTTTGTGCCCATTGTGCCATAAAGGGAGAGCCGATGGTTCGTTCTCACGGGAGTAACGTCATCTTACACCCTACCATTCTGCTGAGAGAGAGTCTTTGAAACTCTCTCTTGGTAGCCACTGTCGGACCTTCCACAACAACAAACTGGCACATGACCAAAAAAATTGGGAAGAAGGCGCCATTCCCGTTTTGGAATGACAGCAGTTGCTGTCCATCTGATTGGCCAATCCCGAGCAAGATTATTAAAAAACTCTGTCTTGCTCCCTCTTACCTGACAAACACCTCAAATAAATTTCGCGGCCGTAACTGGTCCGCCGAGGAGACTGACTTGACTGTTTCGGCGTCTGCTGATTTGAAATGAATGCAATTGAGAGGCAGTGGGTTTTTATAACCCCTCTAACGCGAAAACGACAAACGTTCAAGTTGACTGATAGCAGATTCAACTAAATGATAGTAATTTCCGCACATTCTAAAGACTTTCCCAGGGCAAAACCGCGTGGAGTTCTAATCATGTCCTTGGCCCCTAGGTGGCCCTTAAGAGAGCCGATGGATCGTTCTCGGGAGTGACGTTATTGGGGTTGGTGGAAGCGGGCAAAGAATCTCTGCAATGAAAATAATTATGTATTAAATAGGATATACTAATCTTATTTCCTTTTTTTCACTTAACCAAGTTAGTCATACCTTTGGCAGTCCTCAGCGCGTTTCCGAATCGAGGAATTTATGTAGGTGACCCCGCGCATTTCTCAGGCTGGCAATGCAGACACTTCCTTGCTCGGATGGACCATTGGTAACATACCTTATACTTTCGTCCGAGGGCTTTGATTTTAAACAAACCCATACTCCGCCGGCCCAAATGATTATCCGAATAGGATGTGGAAACTCAAACACAAACAAAACGATCCTCATTCCACACGTTATTCCCCATCCCCCCGGCCCGCATAACTATTGACACCCCCCGCTCCTGAAATCCATACCGAGAACTTCATTCCCTCATGCGCCTCCTAACCTTCCTTCCTCATAACGCCTGCCTCTCATCACATCCCCGCCGAGCCAACAGTCCTCCCTCCAACTCAACATTCCTCGCCTCTCAACACAATCATCTTCCCCTTCCCATCATCTCCATCTCCTCAAACTCGCCTCTGCATCTCTCATTCTTTCTCTCCGCAGCAGCACCTACCCTCCGCCCCTCTTCTTCACACTCCATCATCTATCCTCACTTTTCCAAACTTCTCCTCTCGTCGTCTTATTTCTTCCAAATCATCACAAAACACACGCCCTTCATTTCTAATGTTTTTCCCCATCCGCCACCTCCTCCGATCGAATTCGACTTTCAGTTCCTTCTTTTTTATTTTAACTCCATCCAACTCCTTCACAACTTCCATCCTTCACTTTCTTCTTCAAACCTCTCATACATTATTCAACCACAAATCATGCGCCATCTGCTGCGAAAACATGCCTCTTCCTCTTTCAAATCCTCAACCACCTCCCGGCCGACAATGCAACACGAATCCCACCACTACTTTCCACTTTTGGGGAAGATTGAGCTCCCCTTCGGGGGTCCGGTGATGAACGATTTTGACACCGATCCGATGACCGAAGAGCTTCAACTTCCTCACAAAAATAAAAACGGCTTTCCTCAGCACGCTTCGCCTTCCGCAATTCCTAAATCCCACATCACCCCTCATCATCAACTCTCAAAGCACTCTCTTTCAACTCTCTTATCGCCCATACTCACCCTCCCAAACGAACGCAAAACCGCCTATCCGTGCCCAACAATCATCCATTCTCAACACATTCCTCAACACATTCCCACAAACAATTCCTCAACAACATTCCTCAAACCTTAAACCCTCGTCGCTCGAATCGCACAACATTTATTCGATCCCCCCTCTCTTCTCTTCCACAATCAACTGCGTAAATCTCCAATCAGTCACTAAACCACCACTACTCAGTCAGCATGCACTCTGTAGAAATCGCGCCTCATCCTCATCACCCTTCAGCACTCTACACTTCACGCACGCAACCCTATTCAAGATAATCATGTGGCCGGTGCCCGCCTTCTTGACGTGAGCTTGGCGTCCGCAACTGCGATTTATACGACGCACACACACATTTTGATAATGGTATTTTCTATTCTTGTCATTAGCCATGCCTGATTTTATCGTTAGCTGTAAGATAATGAAATTTGTATAAGTTTGGAATCATGTAGTACAGTCATATTCCTAAAGAGTGGAGTGAGTGGCACTCGATCCCGTCGACAGCCCGAAGGCCTTGTACCGATCACTAGGGAAGTGAGAGATCTTCCCCGATACCCGCTCTTTACAGCTGAAGACATCATTGTCACTGCCCCGAAGTGGTAACAGGAACGCCGAGTCAAAGGTAGTGTTCAGTAGCTGGGATCTAACCCCTCAAAGCTGCCTTAGACTTAGTTAAATTTCAAATCTGATAGCAGATTTGAACTCAGGATACTTGAAAACCTTAGTCTATATGTTAAAACTTTGAAAAAAGTGAAATTAAGAATTTTTAAAAAAATTCCGCATTTTACTACTCATACTACTTTTAAAAAATTTTATCAGTAGTAAAGACACTATCAAACTCTATCATACAAACTTTGAAGTAAGAAGATAGCTTGCCTACTTCAAAAGATAGAGTCCTTTGAAACACCCGATATCGGGAGCTCAGAGCGACGACCGTCGCTTACCTCGTCTTTCGATGAAGTGATCAGACTTACGTTGTCGGGGGTTTATATATGCTCGGAAGAAAACTTAAAATGGCTCTATCTCCGAAAGTATTCATCGTAGCGACATGCGGTTTGTTTGCAAACGATTCGTCTCATCATTCTTTACAATATGACACCTGAACCATTCTCATATGACCACGGGAAGTTGGTCCGTCAGCACATGTGCATGTAACATGCCACAAGTGAAAAAATTCCTAAGTGTGAGAGCTCCAGTGTGGTGAAAATTTTGACAAATTTAAAAATTCAGAATTTCGACCTGGGACCTTTACCAAAACAATTTTTCATCAAATTTCACTGACCCCCCTCCCCCCCTCATTCACAGAAATTTGATGAAAAATGTTTTGGTGACGGTCCCAGGTCGAAATTCCACACTTTGGAAAATTTTCAAAATTTTACCCATACAAAGTCACTCTGACACTTAGGATTTTTTCAGGTGAGCGAGCTCCGACCTAAAATCTTGTAACCGCTCTAACTTTTGAACGGCTGGTCCGATTGACTCGCAACAAAAAATGTTGTCGAGCAGTTTTTTCTCCTCTTTCAAACGAGTAGCTGTAAGACAAAATCCGTCCACTAGAACCAAAGTTAGAAGATTGCTGTCGGGGGGGGGGGTCAGTGAAATTTGATGAAAAATGTTTTGGTGACGGTCCCAGGTCGAAATTCCACACTTTGGAAAATTTTCAAAATTTTACCCATACAAAGTCACTCTGACACTTAGGATTTTTTCAGGTGAGCGAGCTCCGACCTAAAATCTTGTAACCGCTCTAACTTTTGAACGGCTGGTCCGATTGACTCGCAACAAAAAATGTTGTCGAGCAGTTTTTTCTCCTCTTTCAAACGAGTAGCTGTAAGACAAAATCCGTCCACTAGAACCAAAGTTAGAAGATTGCTGTCGGGGGGGGGGGTCAGTGAAATTTGATGAAAAATGTTTTGGTGACGGTCCCAGGTCGAAATTCCACACTTTGGAAAATTTTCAAAATTTTACCCATACAAAGTCACTCTGACACTTAGGATTTTTTCAGGTGAGCGAGCTCCGACCTAAAATCTTGTAACCGCTCTAACTTTTGAACGGCTGGTCCGATTGACTCGCAACAAAAAATGTTGTCGAGCAGTTTTTTCTCCTCTTTCAAACGAGTAGCTGTAAGACAAAATCCGTCCACTAGAACCAAAGTTAGAAGATTGCTGTCGGGGGGGGGGTCAGTGAAATTTGATGAAAAATGTTTTGGTGACGGTCCCAGGTCGAAATTCCACACTTTGGAAAATTTTCAAAATTTTACCCATACAAAGTCACTCTGACACTTAGGATTTTTTCAGGTAAGCGAGCTCCGACCTAAAATCTTGTAACCGCTCTAACTTTTGAACGGCTGGTCCGATTGACTCGCAACAAAAAATGTTGTCGAGCAGTTTTTTCTCCTCTTTCAAACGAGTAGCTGTAAGACAAAATCCGTCCACTAGAACCAAAGTTAGAAGATTGCTGTCGGGGGGGGGGGTCAGTGAAATTTGATGAAAAATGTTTTGGTGACGGTCCCAGGTCGAAATTCCACACTTTGGAAAATTTTCAAAATTTTACCCATACAAAGTCACTCTGACACTTAGGATTTTTTCAGGTGAGCGAGCTCCGACCTAAAATCTTGTAACCGCTCTAACTTTTGAACGGCTGGTCCGATTGACTCGCAACAAAAAATGTTGTCGAGCAGTTTTTTCTCCTCTTTCAAACGAGTAGCTGTAAGACAAAATCCGTCCACTAGAACCAAAGTTAGAAGATTGCTGTCGGGGGGGGGGGGTCAGTGAAATTTGATGAAAAATGTTTTGGTGACGGTCCCAGGTCGAAATTCCACACTTTGGAAAATTTTCAAAATTTTACCCATACAAAGTCACTCTGACACTTAGGATTTTTTCAGGTAAGCGAGCTCCGACCTAAAATCTTGTAACCGCTCTAACTTTTGAACGAAGGACAGATAGGAACAAGCCGATTCTTTCACTGAATTTGTCTCATCTCTTAGCTTTCTAAACGAGCGATCGATTCATTCACTTATTCGCCCTGGCGGGCGGCCATCCTTTTCTCCTAAGTCCCCCTCTACATTCCCCCTTTCGGCCTTTGGTCGATTCCGGTGTCTCTCTTGGGCCCTTGATCCATCCCTTAACCTTTTTGTTCGTGGCTAAGGCCCCCAAATCTTTCTTCAATGCCTCCCTGCCAGTCCCAGTCTGCCCTTCCAGGCCCCTCCACGGCCTTTCCCATGTTTTCCAGCTCTCGACTCTTCCTGGCCCTGGCATTATTCCGCATCTCTTTGCCCCCGCGTCTTCCCTTTCAGGTGCCCCCTCCCTTCTTCCATTTCTAGTGCTTTGATTCCCGGTGCCGTCCGCCCCCAAACCCCATCCTTTGCCCTCCCGCCCACCCCTCCTTGCATTATGGTACTTTTGCGCTGCGCCCCGGCCTGCCCGCCTGCGCCCATCAGCCTTTCACGAACAAATCAGTCCACTAGAACCAAAGTTAGAAGATTGCTGTCGGGGGGGGGGGTCAGTGAAATTTGATGAAAAATGTTTTGGTGACGGTCCCAGGTCGAAATTCCACACTTTGGAAAATTTTCAAAATTTTACCCATACAAAGTCACTCTGACACTTAGGATTTTTTCAGGTGAGCGAGCTCCGACCTAAAATCTTGTAACCGCTCTAACTTTTGAACGGCTGGTCCGATTGACTCGCAACAAAAAATGTTGTCGAGCAGTTTTTTCTCCTCTTTCAAACGAGTAGCTGTAAGACAAAATCCGTCCACTAGAACCAAAGTTAGAAGATTGCTGTCGGGGGGGGGGGTCAGTGAAATTTGATGAAAAATGTTTTGGTGACGGTCCCAGGTCGAAATTCCACACTTTGGAAAATTTTCAAAATTTTACCCATACAAAGTCACTCTGACACTTAGGATTTTTTCAGGTGAGCGAGCTCCGACCTAAAATCTTGTAACCGCTCTAACTTTTGAACGGCTGGTCCGATTGACTCGCAACAAAAAATGTTGTCGAGCAGTTTTTTCTCCTCTTTCAAACGAGTAGCTGTAAGACAAAATCCGTCCACTAGAACCAAAGTTAGAAGATTGCTGTCGGGGGGGGGGGGTCAGTGAAATTTGATGAAAAATGTTTTGGTGACGGTCCCAGGTCGAAATTCCACACTTTGGAAAATTTTCAAAATTTTACCCATACAAAGTCACTCTGACACTTAGGATTTTTTCAGGTGAGCGAGCTCCGACCTAAAATCTTGTAACCGCTCTAACTTTTGAACGGCTGGTCCGATTGACTCGCAACAAAAAATGTTGTCGAGCAGTTTTTTCTCCTCTTTCAAACGAGTAGCTGTAAGACAAAATCCGTCCACTAGAACCAAAGTTAGAAGATTGCTGTCGGGGGGGGGGGGTCAGTGAAATTTGATGAAAAATGTTTTGGTGACGGTCCCAGGTCGAAATTCCACACTTTGGAAAATTTTCAAAATTTTACCCATACAAAGTCACTCTGACACTTAGGATTTTTTCAGGTAAGCGAGCTCCGACCTAAAATCTTGTAACCGCTCTAACTTTTGAACGAGAGTCAGATGACTCGCAACAAAAAATGTTGTCGAGCAGTTTTTTCTCCTCTTTCAAACGAGTAGCTGTACGACAAAATCCGTCCACTAGAACCAAAGTTAGAAGATTGCTGTCGGGGGGGGGAGGGCATTGAAAATTGATTAAAAATGTTTTGGTGACTTTTTTTTTTTTTTTTTTTTTTTTTTTTTTTTTTTTTTTTTTTTTTTTTTTTTTTTTTTTTTTTTTTTTTTTTTTTTTTTTTTTTTTTTTTTTTTTTTTTTTTTTTTTTTTTTTTTTTTTTTTTTTTTTTTTTTTTTTTTTTTTTTTTTTTTTTTTTTTTTTTTTTTTTTTTTTTTTTTTTTTTTTTTTTTTTTTTTTTTTTTTTTTTTTTTTTTTTTTTTTTTTTTTTTTTTTTTTTTTTTTTTTTTTTTTTTTTTTTTTTTTTTTTTTTTTTTTTTTTTTTTTTTTTTTTTTTTTTTTTTTTTTTTTTTTTTTTTTTTTTTTTTTTTTTTGTTTTTTTTTTTTTTTTTTTTTTTTTTTTTTTTTTTTTTTTTTTTTTTTTTTTTTTTTTTTTTTTTTTTTTTTTTTTTTTTTTTTTTTTTTTTTTTTTTTTTTTTTTTTTTTTTTTATTTTTTTTTTTTTTGTTTTGTTTTTTTTTTTTTGTTTTTTTGTTGTTTTTTTTATCTTGTGTTTTTTTTTATTTTTTTTTTTTTTTTTTTTTTTTTGTTTGTTTGATTTTTTGTTATTTTTTGTTTTTTAGTTTGTTTGTTTGGGTTTTTTTTTGTTTTTTTTTTGTTTGTTTGTTTTTTTTTTGGGTTTTTTTTTTTTTTGTTATTTTTGATTTGGTTTTATTTTTTTTAATTTTTTTTGTTCTTTTCTTCTTTTTGTTTTTCTTTTTTTTTTGTTTTTTGTGTTTGTTTGTTTTTTTTTTTTTTTTTGTGGTTGTTTTTTTTTTTTTTTTTCTTTTTTATTTTTTTTTATTCTTTTTTTTTTTTTTGTTTTGGTTTTTTTTTTTTTTTTTTTTCTTTTTTTTTTTTTTTGGGGTTTTTTTTTTTGTTTTTTTTTTGGATGTTTTTTTTTTTTTTTTTTTATTTTTTTTTTTTTTTTTTTTGTTGTGTTATTTTTGGATTTTTTCTGTTTTTTTTTTTTTGGTTTTTTGTTTTGTTTTTTTTTTTTTTTTTTTTTTTTTTTTTTTTTTTTTGTTGTTTTTTATCATTTGGTTTTTTTTTAATTTTTTGATTTTTTCTTTTGTGGTTTTATGTTTATTCTTTGATTTGTTTATATTTGGTTTTTTTTTTTTTGTTTTTTTTTTATTTTTTTTTTTTCTTGTAGGGTTTTTGTTTTGTTGGTGTTTTTTTTTGTGTTGTGTTTTTTTTTTTTGTTTTTTTTTTTTGTTTTTTTTTATTTGGTTTTTTTTTTTTTTTTTTGTCCTTTTTGCTTTTTTTTTTTTTTTTTTTTTTTTTTATTTGGTTGTGTTTTGGTTTTTTTTTTTTTTTTTTTGTTTGTTTTGTGTTTTTTGTCATTTTTGGTTTTTTTTTTTTTTTTTTGTTTTTATTTTTGTTTATTTTTTTTTATTTTTATTTTTTTTTTTTTTTGTAGTTTTTTTTTGTT